>APFE030841549.1:9344-50863 GCA_000404065.3 Pinus taeda | reverse complement strand
CAATCAATGCAAAGAGCCTTGACTTCCATGAAATGACTGTGTATTTGTTTACTAAGTGTGTGAGACTCCATAGCCCAATGAAGACCAAATTTGATGTGTGTCCAACCAGATTTATTTTCATAAGTGTGTAAAGAGTTAGCCCTCTGTTATTGTGATTAATTCTTATCAGAAGTTTGTGAGAGAGCCCTCTCTGACCAAGGAGGCTAATCTTTGGTCTAAAGCCTGGTCTGAAACAGTTGCATAAGATCTCACTTGGTTGCAGCCCTTAGTGTGTGATTTTGTGACAACACGATCACTTAGATTCATAAAGGCTTGCCAACATGTTTTTTGTGAATAGTGCTACCACCCACAGACTCTGTGGAATATTAGTTTAATCTTGTAGGAACAACAACATATTGTTTGAAGTTCATACGCATAACAACATATTGGTTGAAGCTTGTAGGAATAACAGAGTATTGGTTGAACCCTGTAGGCATAGTGGAGTATGGTTGAAGTGCATAGGTTATGTGGCATATTGGTTGAATCTTGTATAGCATACTGGTTGAATCCCATAGGCACGGTGGCATATTGGTTGAAGCTCGTAGGCAGAGGGGCATATTGATTGAAGCCCGTAGGAATAGTGGCATATTGGTTGAATCTTGAAGGAACATTCACATATTTTTTATATTGAAGGTTTGATTATAGTCCAAGAAATATATGATATATGGTTGAGCCCAAAGGCTTCTCCTTTTAATACTATCAGCATGGCATTTCTCTGCAATTAGCATTGTCAGATTTATCGAAATAATGCCATATGAAGGATATTGTTTTGTGGTAAGTGAATTATCATTGATTGTTTCTGGTTTCTTGTTCAAACCCGATGGAGGGTCACAACTATGGTTTTTATTTACATATGTGCTTGCAAAAAGAACATGTTTATGATCATCATCTAACATGACATATTACATAGGAAAATTGGCTTTATGGCTTGGTTTTTGCAGTGACGGTCACAAGGTTGAGTACCATCGAAATTGTTGTACCTTGGAGACAACCATTGGCTGTAGGGGGTCAGTGCCCTCGACATCTACTATAAATTTATAAAGATTATTTGAAATATTTTTCTAGAGATGATATATCCCTATGTGTAATGAAGCTGGGTTAGTCTTGGAGACAAAACATAGCACCCAAACTAGCCTTTTATTAGTGCTTATAGACCTTAAAGTATTTTAATGGAAAGAGGAATTGAAAACGAGTTAGGGTTTTATAACTTTGGTCTTTTGAAAACCCAATATTTAAACTCTAAGAAGAAAAATATGAATGAAATGAGGTAGAAAATGGAAATGTTGAAATAATAGTGCTCTTTAAAGATTTAAAAAAAAAACTACAGATATTTTATGCAACTTTTTTAGAAAAACATTAATAAATCTTCATTTCATTCCTGAACACTTGTTGCAATATTACACACTTAATTAAAATGAAAAATTCAAATAAAAAAAATAAAACACATAATGTAATTTGCCAATAATCTCGAACCAATATAGTAATCTTTATTATCTCCACAAACAAATATGACATTACACAATTAACCAAAAATTTTAAAAATCTCCAAACCCTTTCTCTGTCTTGATTTCTCCCTTTTATTTCCTTTCCAACCATTAACGGTCAAATCAGTTTTAAAAATTATTCTATTTTCGGTTACATAACCATTGGTTTTGTTTGAATGGGTTTATAAATAAAATTTTAAAAAAATAATAATTTAATATTAATATATATATATGTAATATATATAATATTAAAATAATCCCCTTTCTTACAGAGTTAACTATCGACTCCTTTTACAAATTTTATAACATGTTTTCAAATTACATTTCGAAATTTTTTATGCCCTAAATGAAAATATATAAACAATATTAGTAGTAGGGTGGAGGTTTTGTGGGGTCCCATTTTTTATCATGTGCAAGTCTATCCTCTGTCCTTGTGGTTTCTACACTACATATATGCTACGCTCATTGTCTTACTAAACTTGAGGAGGGAAAGCAACCCAGCATTTCATCGAACTGAGGCGCACACGATCGTTCTAGTACTTCCAATTGATATAACCCTACACTATTAGGTGCCCATTAAGATCTTGATTTGAGCTCTTCTCCACGAAAACAAAAGCATAGTGACGTAGAGGGAACATTCATATGTTGCAGAATTCACACAATATAAACCACATAGTGACGTAGAGGGAACATTCATATGTTGCAGAATTCACGCCACCATATAAATCACAATTCGGAATGTCTCTTACATAAAAAGTGATTACAATTTCATATTTCGAATCCCATTTCAATCTCTTAACACAATACACAGTTGTTCAACTATCCAAACTGACCTCTTCTTTCCTGATGCTTCTGGAATATGCATCATGTGACTCGACTTTTATATCTTCTGAATCATTTTTGGCTGAGAAACCTTTATTATGAGACATCATGCAAACATCTCCTCCATTGTTTTTCAAGCGAATTCCATCATCTTGTTTTCTTGGAGTTCTTGAAATGATTGAGCCTTTGTTCAAACTAACCCCATCGTTTTGCTTTCGACTCCCAGAACCATAACTAATATAGTGACCGTTAGATTAGAATGTTAGCATGTATTTAGCTGATCTCTTTTCTGGAAATCACGTCTTACTCCAAACGACCATCTACCTCAGTTGTGTCATCTTTCACGTTTGAACAATCATTGCAAATGTCCATGATCTGACATTTTTTTCCTTTGTGATTCTTCTTATAAATCCCAAATAAAAGCCTCACGCTCCCCACTTTCTCTTTTCATGGACCACTCAATCACAAGGAATTTGGAAAACATTCATACAGTGCTTTCGACGTGAATTAACTTCTGTTTTTTTATGCGATATAGCGGTGATGGTGCTATCATAAATATAGTGATATATAATTTTTTTTTTATTAATCTCAAAGCCTCTTAAATTACTGAAAGTGCTATCATAAATATGAGTGGACCATATGTGCTTACTCGATTGGCAAATGTAATAAGTAACCATGACTTAATGAGTTATTTCACAAATTCGAAACTGAAAACACTTGCAAAATGAATAGATATTTTCCTTCCTTCAAATACCAGTCGACAAGGTGTTTTAATGGCCCTTAGCACCTTCCTCCTCTCAGCAAGTAAGGAATTTTCCAGCTCTGCGGCGTTCCCCATGAAATGTAAAATATTTGAGAGCTTTCTCCTTGCAATGAAATAGGACATTGATACTTTAGCTCTCACGAGGCTTCGTCCAGCTGCCATGTAAAAATCTACTACTCATTTTGTGGGTTAAATACGACTTGAATACAGAGATGAATAAGAATAATCACCAATATTAGTTTCTGGAATAATAATTATTACCATCGCTTAAATATCCATTCTTATTTGGTGGGATTTTACCATCAATCTGTAGTCTCCATATAGCTTCGGTTGCTATGTAGGGGCATATAACATCTACTTTTCTACTATTGAATATGAATATAAGTTTCCCCTTCAGTACAGATGAAACAATTGGATTAGCTATATGGGTTTGCAGATGCATCATTTTCCTAAAAAAAACTGACGTTGCCATTACTTTGGAATATGTTGAAAATATATAATTTCAACAGCGCGGTCCAGCATTTAATGCACCCCGAAACCACCACATGAAACTTAAAACCAGCGGTAACTCATCGCACCACCTTTCAGCTTAATGCTGTTTCCGTGCAACGAGCTATGACCCGTTTTGGTGCTGACATGTGGATCGCCGTGACGTCATCCACTGACATTCATCTGAAGGTAATTTTCGGTCTTCTCACCCGGCCCGATATGCGTCCGATTAATCAGCATCCTCTCCGCAGTTCGATTCAAGGAAAGGTTCACCGCCGATAAATTTTCCAAAGTACATACGGGCCTGATAAATTAAATGCAGCATGGACCGTCCCATACCTAAGTTAATACATTGTCATATTTTTGGTAATGTTTTTTAATGTTTCTTACGGCAGGTTAATACAAAGTATGGGCATAAATTTAATGTAAGTTTTTTTATTATTATTAAGAAATGTATGGTATACGCTTTGGCATGAGCGTTGACTCAAGGTAATTGAGTTTTTTGCACACGGGGTGAATGTGAAGACCAATTCTCAGCAGCAAATGAAAAATACAGAGAAAATATTGTATTGCAGGTGATTCGCAGCAGCGAATGGAAACTAGAAGGAACGCGAATAATTTTTATTGGGTTTGAAATGTTTAATGAAGAAATGGTAAGAGCAGCATCAAAGTAATTTTTTTTTGTAATGTAAGAAGTAAAAATTGCACAGCAGTGCAGGAGAAGCAGTGAATTGAATGAAGAAAACCAGGGGGTAGTTTGTTTCAAATCCATGAATTGTTTCACACAGCAGTGAAAAGGTAAATCTGTAAATCCCTGTAAGTTTTGTTTTCACACAGCAGGAGAAGAAGTGAAGTGAATGAAGAAAACCAGGGGGTAGTTTGTTTCAAATCCATGAATTGTTTCACACAGCAGTGAAAAGGTAAATCTATAAATCCCTGTAAGTTTTGTTTTCACACAGCAGTGAATGTAAATGAAATATTTACACACAGTGGTGTAAAATTTCATAGGAGGCAGAGTAAGTTTTGTGAAAATGTTTTGGTAAATCCCTCTGAGTAAAAGAGGATGAATATGTAAGTGTTTTTGTTTAATGAATAGAAATCATTTTATGGTGGTGGAATACTCTATGCTCTGTAAATTTTTTTTAAGATTTCTCTGTGCAAAAAGATCCTGGTGTAAAGGAAACAGAGCAATGACTCTGTGTTTTATATTTTGTGATTTTGGTATTTTCCCATTGCAAACACAAAAATACCCAACACACCGTCGGGAAGAGCAGCGTAGAGAAAGCGGCGATCAATGTGATTTTGTTGACGTTCTGCTGTCGTTGCAAGGAGAGGATAAGCTCGACGAGGAGGATATGATCGCTGTTCTCTGGGTACTTATTTCCATTCTCCCCTCACTGTATTGCACTGTAATTCACTTATGTTAGAATAGAAGAAAGTGAATATAGTCATTTGCATTTGGGGGAGGGACATTAACTAAGTTTCCGGGGGCTTGTGTGCGCAGGAGATGATCTTTCGTGGCACTGATGCGACGGCTCTGCTGACAGAGTGGACCATGGCAGAACTGGTTCTGCACCCTGAAGCTCAGAAAAAAGCTCAGGCAGAGTTGGACGCCGTAGTGGGGCACGACCGAAGAGTGAAGGATTCAGACATTCCAAAGCTGCCGTACATCCAAGCGGTGGTAAAAGAGGCGCTGCGAATGCATCCACCTGGACCGCTCCTATCATGGGCTCGTCTCTCTACAGAAGATGTCAACATGGGCGATGGAATGTGTGTTCCAGCCGGCACAACTGCCATGGTGAATATGTGGTCGATTAGTCACGACCCCAACATTTGGGAATCGCCATATGAGTTCCGTCCGGAGAGGTTTGTGGTTTCTGAGGGCGGGGAAGAGGTGGATGTAAGGGGCTGAGGCTTGCGCCTTCTGGTGCGGGTCGGCGCGTATGCCCCGGAAAGGCTCTGGGCCTTGCCACTGTTAATCTCTGGGTTGGGAAGTTGCTCCATTATTTTGAATGGCTTCCACATGCTGAACATCCGGTTGATCTGTCGGAGGTCCTTAAGCTGTCATGTGAAATGGCTCGTCCTCTTCATTGCGTTCCAGTCACCCGGGTGCCTTTCGCTAAATTTTCGGATTAGCTAATGGCCATTATCATCCAAATCGTGATGTTTTTTTGGGTAGTATTTGTAGGCATTACGCAATGCCGTTCAGTTTTTGCCTGCGATTAAGTATTTGAGCTTACGAATGGTAGATTTTCCGACCTGTCCTTGAAAGGGGCTTATCATCCTCACTCTGTTCTCATTCTCAGGGCACCTTTTTGTTATTAATGGTGTTAAATGGAGTGTTTATGTTTCTGGGCTTTGATCCGTCTGCTTAATCTATATGAACCAAATCATTTTGAGTATGACAATGAAGATGTTACAACATTGAAATCTTGAAATCGCAGCAATTTTACGAGCTTTTGAGTATTTATTGAGATATCAACATTTGCAACTTGATGGAAGCCATAATTGCATTATATGCTTGTTTGTATGTTGTATGGTGCAGTGTTAACGAGCACGTTTTTATTATAACATTTATTAAATCTCCATAAATTCATTCATTTCCTCTTTCATAAATATGAAAGATTTCGAAATAACGTGAGATACTGTAATTGAGTCACAGATTTTGATTCATCGTAGGGTGCGGGTCATGCCCCGTAACATGCACCCAACCGTCGAAATCACAGATGAAAAAGTGTATACTAGAGCTGTCCAACGATTCAGCTATATTGCATCATTTAATTTTCAATGGCTTTGGTTGCATTTGGGTGAATAAAGATGTTTAAACCTGAGTCATCTGAAATTGTAGCTGTGAAAATATAGATTGACTGGATCATAAAAAATAAAAAGGGTTGAACTCACAGTTTCGAGAGGAATGTTTAAATTACAGCTACGACTTGATGAGATTGGAATTTTGCTGTTATTACACTTTCAACTGCGCCATTTTACTTTTACTTACATTCATTGCGACTCGCGAGTCGTCTTAATCTGGTTATTGAGGTTGTATTCTGAATATTTTCGGAGGATCCGCTGGGAAGATAACCCTAAATCATTCATTGACGCCCAATCTGAACGTTCTGTCGATGTGTCTTGGTTTTTAACAACTGTCGGCCAGCAAATAGGCGTGTTAAATGCAGTAGTCTATAACGCTATTTTTTGAAAGCTTTTTTGGCGGAATTATCTGGTCAAAATCCGGCAGCAATTCATTGGAATCCCAAGTTTGATAGCTAGTTTTTGCACAATCAATGGCTCCCAGGGGTTTTCCAGGGCGCTGAATCCAAATATGCAGTTAAAAAACCATTTTAACTGCTAAAAATCAAGATTTAACCTCATTTCTTCAGCCGGATTCCGTCACCGAAATCTCCAAAAAATCGCATTATAGACAACTCTGTGTTAAATTCCTTCAAACGAAAATGAATTATTAAATATGCAGGCCTCAGTCCCGAGCATTATGTTAAAAACCTGAACAGGAATGGGGGTTAAATGTGCTGGTGAGTATGACCAGGTTCAAACAACTTTTTGCGGTCTCCTCTCGAGTAGCCAGACGACATAAGGAATAAATGAAGAGTTGAAATAAGCGGGGAATCTTAAAGGAGTTGTCTATAATGCGACTTTTTGGAGATTCCGATGACGGAATCCGGCGGAAGAAATGAGGTTAAATCTTGATTTTTAGCAGTTAAAATGGTTTTTTAACTGCATATTTGGATTCAGCGCCCTGGAAAACCCCTTGGAGCCATTGATTGTGCAGAAACTAGCTATCAAACTTGGGATTCCAATGAATTGCTGCTGGATTTTGACCGAAAAAATCCGCCGAAAAGGCTTTCAAAAAGTAGCGTTATAGACTACTGCAATCTTAAACAAACCCACCCGGCTTACTATTTCATGTAAGTGGAAAGTCTGGACTTGGAAGGATCATTGTGAATAGTGTTTTGCAAGATCTATATTGCGGCGGTTCTTCGAGAGATTTTCTCACACGTGTGCCTAAATTGATATGGCAGTGCGCAATCGATAGTCACAAGCGTGTGCGCAGATACATTAGCTGTCTACAGCTAACAACGACTGCTTTTAGAATATATATATAATATATATATTGTTCCAAATCTGGTGGTGCTTTGTTTTGTGATTTGTGATTTTTGCAATTTGAGTGTTTCATATGGCGATTTGAGTTTAGGGCTGAACTATGTTTGGATAGGAGATCCAGCTCTTATCCATTTTCATTTTACATTGCGTTGGTTGTATGTCAGCCCTCTGCTCTGCAACATCAAGGTTTTGGCCTTGCACAGGGCTCGCACGTAGGCAACAAAAAGGTGAGGTCTCGCGTATCTTTGGGGATTAATTTTGTCCATCTTGGCTTTGGTTGTTTTCCACAGCTGTGTTGCTCGTCCAATCGTTTGTAACCCTGTTTCTTTTTCTTTCCTTTTTTTATGAAAAAAACTTTATATTCATTAAAATGTGAGAGATATATATGGAGGAGATAACAATATACAGAAGTATACATATCGTCAAATGGTCATTTATGCAGTCTGATATCAATGATATATTGGCATGACCAAACATATAGAGCACCGTGGCAAGAAACTGTACAAGCATAGCAAAACTAATGTATCGGCAACCAAAGCTTATACAGGAAGTATATATGTACAATATAGCAAATACACAAAAAAGGAATATAAAACCTTGACCAACATATTATATCACGGACAATAACGCTAAGGTGTGCCACCAGCATGACCCAATGAGATTTCTTGCAAAAGTAGAAGTTATCTAGGAAAGGGTATCACCCCAACATCCATTGTACGATTCTCCATCTTGATCCTAATGTGCAACCCAACATCCAGTGTACGATTCTCCATCTTCATCCTAATGTGCAACCCACTGAGCTCATTAAGTAACCCTCTCTTCGAGAGCAAAAAGCCATCTTTGGAGCGCGGGTTGGTAGATTTGTGCCCGTCCCAATATATAATCAATGAGAATCTTGGAGTCCCCAAATATATGCAATGTTGGGATGTTCAGATATTTAGAGAATCATAGAAGTCCCTAGAGAGCCATAACTTCTGCCTTTGTATTCGTGCCATAGCCAACACCCCATTGTACCTAATATTCCTGTCTTGGAGAAAAGGCAATCCAAAAATCGCATCCACTTATTTCTTTGTGAGGCTCCATCAAAATAGCCAGTCGGGAAGACCAACTTTGGGCGAGTTTGTTTATAAGTGGAAATCTTTGGTCCTTTACCCTGTACAGTGCCAGTGGTGAGCGCCAAACTGATTTCCAAAACGTGTGATGCAGAAACCCTAAGATTGTTGAGAATGATATTGTTCCTCCATTTCCAGACTTCCCAAAAAAACAAAGGGGGATGTTGCGCCATGAAGATTGTTGATTACTCCACCAGTTTAGACAGTTTGAGATATGGTCAAATTGCTGATATGGGAAGTTGATGTGAACAATGAGATTTTTCCATAGTTGAATAATCTTTGGACAAAATAAAAATAAGTGGATATTGTTCTCCTTCGCAGCCCTGCAAATAACATAGTAACTCGACCCATATGAATGCCTCTAATGGAGGTTCTCCCATGTCAGATTTTTATTTTCCCATACTAGCCAAAGGAAAAGAATAATCTTAATGGGAAAATTGGATTTCCAATAGTTTGTAAACCAACATACCTCAGTTTGTAATGTCTCCTCACATTAGAGTGAAAAATATGTGTCAACCACCTTATGACTGCCATCCTTCATTTTTCCCTTCCAAGCAATCTAGTCCCTATCAACCACACAGTAGACTCCATCAAGTTGCATGTATGATCTAATTTGTTCCCATTCTTACACCATCTTCTCGTCTAGATTCAGTTCTAAAGCTCCTTTGCAGATAGGTCGGAAATCTTGCCATGTTGAAAAGACCTGTTGCCAGAAAAAAATGCCGCATCTATTTAAACAATGCAAGAGATCTTCTGGTATATTAGAGGCATCATCAATCCCCAGTATATGATCCAGGTCGATGATAATACTGTGGCCAATACCCAGTTTCCATGCTAGATGCATAAGGAAACAACGACGGATTTTATTGAAGCTGTGCCAAATTGCAGATCCTATAGCGATCCAAATCTGACCGCATCTCATCCAGACAGAGAAATCAGATTTCTTTAAATACTTGTGCCGTATGATCGTGCCTTAGGTACTGCCACCAAAAATCCCTCTCCACATAGATTTCAGTAATAGAGCCTAGCCAAATCTTCTTAGATTCAATATAATCCTGTTGAGTCTTTTAATAATGGAAAAGGGGAAAATGATATAAGTGTGCCCAATACACTCCCAATTGGGCAATCACAACCTGTGTCAAGATAACACATCCACCCAAAGTTAAACATATGAACTCCCAACCAGATATCTTCTTATAGAAATAGTCAGCGAGCCACGTCCAATCATTGACATTATAGCTACAGGGCTTGATGTGAAATTTGAGGTATTTCATACCTCTCGTTAATGGCTCGGAAGCCACCCCAAATAATCCTCTTATGTAAGCGATAATCTCCTCATCACATATGCCATGGAGAATTATGGATTTCTAAAGATTCATGAGCAAACCATTGGCACTACCAAACTTAGCAAATAAGAAAAAGAGACGGAACCATGCAAACCTGTTAAGTATCCCCATGATGAGGACGTCGTCAACAAAGAAATTATGCGAAATATATATTTCCCGACCCATTTGCAAAGCTTGAAATTGCCCATCAGCCACAACTTTTGGTATGGGAAGGCTCAGTGCATCCATATCCAAGATGAAGAGAAGTGGAGATAGTGAGCAACCTTGTCTGAGGCCCCTTTCCACCTTAAAGAAATCCGAAGGATAACTATTTATAAGAACCGCATAATTGACATTTGAAACACAAGCCATAATCCACTCAGCAGGACCAGCTTGTATACCAATTTTGTGAAGGACAAGCCACAGGTAGCCCCAATCAAGACAATCAAAAGCCTTTTGTAGATCAACTTTCAGAATAGCAGCGTTAAGTTTTTTTTATGAATGGAGTGCATACATTATTGGGTGATCGACACAACATCATGGATCCGTCTATTTCTGAGGAACCCAAATTGTTGAGGAGATATATATTTGGACAATGTGTGCTTCATTCTGTTAGCGATAGCTTTTGAGATCATCTTGTATATAAGATTGCAGAGTGAAATAGGTCTATATTCAGAGAAGGTAGTAGTAGGGGACCTTTTCAGAATAAGAGAAATATAAGTAGAGTTGATATCAGGATGAATATATCCATTGGTTCGGTATTCCTTGACCATGTTCAATAGATCCTTCTTGAAGAGGTCTAAAAAATGTGTGAAAAGTTCCACAGTCCACCCATCAGGTTTGGGGCTCTTATCCCTCTTGAACGTTTTTAGCACATCCAATATTTCTTCTTCCGAAACAGGTTTAAAATGAGTCGAGTTTGCGGCCTCATCAAGCATGATATGAAATAATTGCACACCCCAAAATTGATGCTCCGGAAAAGCCATAACTCGTTTTTGGTATGCATTCTGAAAATGTTGAACAACAACCTTGCAAATGTTGTGATGCGATTGAAACTTGTTGTCGGCCACATCGTTAATCTCCCAAATAGAATTTACTTTCCTCCGGTAGTTTGCATATTTGTGAAAAATTTGAGTATTTTTGTCCCCCTCTTGGAGCCAGATAGCCTTGCTCTTGAGTAGCCAGGTGGTCTCTTTGACGAGCATAATTTGTTTCTTTCTGAGTTCGAGAGCATGTATACTGCTTCTGATATGACCAAGGAGACAATGACCAAGGAGATGTGGGCAGGTGTCTTGTAGAGATTTTGAGATGTCATCTAATTCTTTGTTCAGTAGTCTGCATTTTCTTTTCTCCCACGCCTTAACCTCCATCTGAAAGATCTTAAGCTTCTCCTGAATATGCGCCATAGGAGAGTGGGGTCTAAACCCATCACGATTCCAGACATCACGCACAAGACAATTGAATTTTGGGTCATCAAGCCAAACCAAATTAAACTTGAAAGGAATCCCTCCTCTGTAGTCTCCCCTTTTCAAGTGAAGGGTGATAGGCCAGTGATCAGAGATATGGTTACAAACCACCTTAAAATGAACCAACCCGAGCCTCTCAACAATCTATTCACGCAAGAGGAAACGATCCAACCTCTTAGCAACTTATACATCCCCGGATCTGCCATTATCCCAAGTTGGTGAAATATTGGAAGGGAAGATATCAACAAGATTGTGCTCGATAATGAGCTCCTTCATTCGGTCAGCGAGTGAATCCACTCTACAAGAACACCCACATACCTCATTTAGATCGATTGTAAAATTTAAGTCCCCAACAATAATAAGTGAAGTAAGATCCAGAATTTCCGAGGAAATCAATTGATCCCAGAATGAGTTGCGGTCTTTGTATGGGGCATATACATTTAATATATGAAATTTGCCTAGTTCGCCCCAAATGTGCCCCGCCAGAAAGATGCACACAAAACATGAGAGCCTTCACATTGACCCATTTGGGATCCCAAATTTCCAGTAGACCCCCGAGAGGCCATTAGCATCTGTGGCCGCCATGCGCCATGAAGGAATCATCTTCTTGAAGTACTTTATCACCTGCGGAACCACGTGCATAGTCTCCTACAATAAAATAATATATGGATGAAGAGAAGTGAAGAGCGCCTTGAGGGCCAAATATTTAGGAGTGACCCCCAAACCCTAGATATTAAGAGAGAGGATGAAGGTCATGTTGAACCATGAGCGGGCGACTGTGCTCTAAGGGCCCAAGGGGGGTAGGAACTAGCAATTGGGACATCAATGAGTGAAGTAGGGTCAGCAGGACTGAACGGGAGAGGCTTGGGGCGACCATCAACTATAGTGATTTTGTTTTTGGCGGTCAATGATATTACCAGCAGACGAGGGGCTGATACGGGGAGATTAAGATCTGGGAGGCTTGTGTATGGTGAGAGTGTGAAGATCTAAAGTCTTCTTTTGCAGTAAAAAATCCAGGTCGTTGTCAGTTGAATTGGTAGGGGAATTAAGTGGAGAATGTGGAGTTGATGGGTGGGGTCCAGTCTTCGGTGGGCAGGATGTGTCGCGATAAAGAGATGACACGGGGATATACATAATGTGAGATGGTGACGAAAGATATGAAGAGGGTCGTGATGGAGGATAGTCAACGAGTGGAGGAGGAGACTTATCCGGGGGAAGAGGTGAGGTGGAAACACTTAGAGGAGTGTCAGGCCCATCCAAGGATCGAGGGGATGTAGAAATATTATTATGAGAAAATATATTCAGATTACGAGACATATGAGAATAATAATGAGGATTCAAGATACCTGTAGGCCAAAGAGGACTACGTCTAGAAGGAGGTGTCTCAGACTAGCTACATGGAGAAACAGTAGGGAGTGAGACATTTTTACCTGACATATCTTGATGATGATGATGATGAGACATATGCCTGCTGCCCAGCCGCCGAGGACATTGTGCCAGAAAATGACCAGTATGGTGACAATTAATACACCAGAAAGGAACCCCCGAGAAGTCGAGCCATTGAGCCAGATTAATGTCACCCCAACTGATATCAATGTCATTCGGGAAGCTTCCCCTGTATTCTTTTTCAATAAGGATCCAAGAAACGTGTTTGTCCTGTGCACCCAGACATCGCAGATCAACATACACAAATGTGCCAATAGCGTTGTCGATATCCATGAAGACCTATTTTGACTAGAATTCAATGGGTAATCTAGGTAACTTTACCCAAATCAATTTGTTCTATGGGGTATCTTTTAGAGGATTGAACCTAATGTACCAAGAATGTAGCGCCAGAAATCTTCGCCCATTAATCCATGGAATTGACTTAATTTTAAAAAGATCCTCCTGGCTTAAGAAATGAAAAGTGTACTAGTCATTTAACAAGTGAACCATTGTAGACACGTAACTGTGTTTTCGAGTTCGATTCTACCCAAAGATGCATATCCGCTTCACACAACTTGGTGAAATGCCACTTACCAACAAGAGCCTACTTCTGAAGGCGGGTAACTTGGTTTATGAGAACGTCATGGTCGAAAACTAGAGCAGGGGTTGGGGAAGAAATCTTGAGAGAAGATTGTTGATGTCAGGAACGCCATCCATCTGGAGAGTGCATCGATAGCTGAGATGAGAGCCAAGTATCTGGGATTGATTTTCCCCGCCGTCCAAATTTTGACCCAACATCCAGCATGGCCCGAATGAAAGATTCGTGTGTTGAGGTGTCAGAAGCTAGCAGGTCCATGTTCGGAAGAGGAAGACGAGGATAGTCAGATGGTGAGAAAGTAAATGTAGATTAAATAGATCTCTATGAGGTAGGTTGGAATATAATGGAGAGTATCAGAGAATCCCTGTCAAAGATATATAGGGATCCACAAAGTACAATTTATGGAGAACGGACCCCGCAGAACATAACACCCACATAACGCCCAATTTAAGAGAAGCACTGTCAAAAGGCCTGTCTAAATGAGGAAAGTGTCTAGTATGGAATATATAAATGTAAAGAGTGCAATCATGTCAGAGAGGAAGTGTGGGAGAATTTCAGGAGAGGAATGTATGATTCTGACCCAAGTCACCTCAAGCAATAACAACACTGCCCAACCTGAAAATTCAAAAAATCACAAGAAAAACAACAGGCTTCGATAGCCGGAAAAATAATCCACTCGAGCGCAGAAACCAGACCAGCGCAAAGCATATTCGAGAGATCAAAACCCCACACAATGATACAGTGAGGGTGAATTAAATATTGTCACAACAACAACAACAACTGCAGCACCGACAGCTCCACCAACAATTGCAGAAACGAAAACCAAAAGATTTGCAAGGATGTTAGGATACCTAATATCAACACCTCTACCCAATGTGCACATGAAGTAACAAAACCCATTGGAGGAGTGAACTCATGGTGAACATGATGGATCTTCTCATAGCCCCATCTGCAATGTAGCCACCTGTGTATCCAATAATTCCCATAGTCTTCAACCATGAAATACACCGCAGAACTCATTTTGTTCATACATACTCGGAAAATAAGAACATAAAGAATAATGAAGAGCAAGCTTACCTTGATCAAGGGATATGTTGTCAACTGTTGAGGTCCCACAACTACGAAGAACACAAACAAGACAACTTTGTAGCAATACAACATTTCAGACTTGGGTGTCTCAATTTTAGGTTGAATCTTATACTTCTACAAGCTCTTGATTTCTTTGGGCTCTAGAAGAGCGAAGGGAAACGAAGCGATTGTGAAAATGATGAGTATGGACATGGTGTAGAGTATTCTGGTTGAATTCCCCATATCTGGTTAGCTATTCTTGTTGAATTCTTTGTAACATAGCGATTGTGAAAATGATGAGGGAAACGGTGTAGAGTATTCTGGTTGAATTCTCCAGATCTAGTTAGGTATTCTTTTTGAATTCTCTATTTTTTATTTGGATTTTCACATAACTACACTGTAAAGTATTCTTTAAGAAAAAGAAGTTATAACATTTGATATGTTTTTGGCATCTAAGGGTAAGGTAATGAGGAAATCTAATAAAGTGAGTTCCCACTAGTTCCCAAGTAGCCATGTGTTCCATTTGGCTACTATTGATTTCAAGGGCTAAAGAGGGTCAAAGTTTAGGCTTGGTGCTTTAATTCTTCTGCAATAATTAATACTATGCATCATATTGATTACTATAGTCCTTGTTGTCTTATGGCAAGAACTAGTAACTGTGGATATTTCTTACTAATTTTTTTGCTAAAAAGTCATACTCATGAGTCACACAACAGGTTTTCTGGAAAGGGAGTTTGAAGGGGGTCTTTCAAAGCATTGATGAGTTTGTTGTTAGACTCACATGTCCTTTCGCTCCAAGTAGTATGGTTTTCATTGTCGAGGCTTGCATATCCTTCCACCTCTATTTCAAATATTATTGTAGATAATTAGAAAGTCAAAAAAACCTTAAACGCTATCAACATGCCATTACATCATTTAATGCAAATGCTAATAACAAAAATATACAATTTTTGGAAAAAAATTTATTATTAATCTTTTATTAAAAAAATAAAAACATCTCATAATTAAATTTCCATAAATATTATCCAAATTTTACAATAAATGATAATCACACTCCATTCAATAAAAATTATTCTAATTTTGTGTTTTGTTTAGAAAATGATAAATAAAAATAAATCAATAAAAATATCAATTTATTTATTCACTCACTCACATTCCACATTATACTTGCTTTATCTTTTTAATAATATTTTACATACTTTTATTAGTCATAAGATTGCACTTGATTATAATATATTAATGTTTTGTAGGTTAGAAAATATAAACTTTGAATAACTTTAGATTTGATGGTGTAAAATCCAACACATAAAACATTAAATATTTTATAGTTAGATGTTTATTAATTGATGTTATACATAATGTAGTTTATAATGATATTATTCTTAAATTCACATTAATGAGACATTGGAATTTAATGATGAATTATACTAATTGAGGTTTTAGTTATTATGTTTTAAATGTGTGATTTTTGTTTTTTATTTTAAGTTTAATGTTATGAATTTATCCGTATAGTGTAATATTTTGTAAGTTTGATGATTACTATGTATGGTCTCATTATTTTCTAAGAGATGTGATGTTGTGGCACTAAAGTGATATTTTTTTAAGAGATGTGATGATGTGGCATTAAAGTGATATTTAGTTTGTTTGGTCTCATTTTCTTTTTAAGAAATGTGATGTGGTGGCACTAAAGTGATATTTAGTCTTTTACTCCAATGTTTATTATGTCACATACGCACAAACGTTGTTTATTATGTAACATACCCACAAACGTTGTTTATTATGTAACATACCCACAAACGTTGATTTGATCTCTTTTGTCATTTAGTTGAGATTACCAAAGTATCATGGAGCTATATATATTTGGAATTTTGTCGTAAAAAAAATATTCTATATATGTTGGAAATCTTGCCGACCAATGCATTGTCTACTCATGGAAAAAGTATTTTTATAAAAGTAATTTTATTCTATTCCAAAATATTATTAACACATATATAATCAATTTTCTCATATGCAACCCAATTTATATTTTTTATAATTATCACTGACATGTTCAAACTAAGCATCTTCAAAATAGAAATCAATGTCATCGTTGAATTTAATGAAAAATCAATAGCATCATTGGCATTAATGAATGTATGTACTTTAATTTTGATGGATTGTGGTATTGATTGAGTTGTATCTAATGAGTTCTTTCTTTGGGTTGAATGCTTGAAATGAAATGATTTGAAGGGGTACGTATAATTTGCTTAACCACAAACATTTATTTTTCAAGCATGTTTCTATATTTGGAGATGAGAAATATATGTTAAAGGAGGTTGGTAAGAATATTTGGTCCACTATAGACAAATATTTAAATGATGAATATATTAGTCTATTTATTAGTTAAAATTGGGTTAAAATTGTAAAATAATGTAATCTCGTAGTTAATTTGGATTAATCATCAAGTCACAAATATGATGGTAGATGTTATGTTAGAGATTTTTCTCCTATAAGAAAACCCTCTTTTTATGACATAATTGTATTGCAGAAGTATATTATTGAGAGAGAATTGTAATTGAAAGAGAGGAGACTATAAGAGAGAGAGAGGTTGTAGGCAATATGCTACATATTATATCTCTTCATTTTGTTGGATATAAGAAATGGAAGGAATATATATTTCTAAGTGGACATAGCTCAAATCACGCAAACCACATATATTTGTGTCTCCTTTGTATTATTTCATTCTATGTTTTAATTCTAGATTCATTTTGATTTATTGCTTTGTGATTTTATTTTTAACATGTAACACCCTTCATTATTAACCCCAAATCATGTGACTTGATGTTGGTTCAACTACAGAGCTTAACCTCGACAGTGTTGAGAGAATTGAACCTGTGACCTCTCGATAACAAAGGTGATTTAAAATAAGAGGGCGGTTGTCTCGTTGGGATGTTATCCCCTCCACCTGATTTCAAATTCCATTGGGGGACACCATGGACCGTCATAGGAAGGCTAGAAAGATATGCATCCTGCTGGAGTCTAGGATATCGACTCCATTTTTCGATGGTCTTTGGACGTCTACGTCGTAAACTGGACTATGAGTTTATGATATATGTGCCTTGCGTAATGTTGCATATATATCTGGGGTGTTTACTGGTTCCCCATCGACAATTTTTCTTTGAAACAAAAACCATATCCCATACATATAATTTAATGTAGATTTTTTTTATAATTGTTATTCATAAAATTAAATTGAACATCTTTAAAAGAGAAATCGATGTTATGTTATTATTTTGAAGTGTGATGAAAATAAATGATTGAGCTCTATCTAATCAGAGTGTTTATTTGAGTTGAACCAAATACTCCCTATAATCTACATAACCATAAACATTTCTTTTTCAAGTGCTTAGAAATAAGAAATATATGTGAAGCATGTTTGTAAGAATTTTTCTAGTGGACTTACAAATATTCCAATGATGAGTACACTTGTGCACATATTAATCAAAATCATGTTTACAATGATACTAGTCTCATATCCCACTGACCATGGTTAACGAAAATAATGAAGCATTGGATTGAATTAACATAAAAATGAAAATAAGGCCCTACTAAATGATAGGATTTTGACATAAAATTTTTACAAAATGGTTTGGCAAAGTTTTGCATTTTCTTCAGTTAAAAAGAGTCACTACAAAATGTTTGTGAACATCACCCAATGCATTTGATTAGAGAACAATTTGGGGGAATCATCATGGTGAAGGTTATTTTTCTAGTGAGAGTATCAATTGAAGCGTTTCCATCGCCAATATCACCCAATGCATTTGATTAGAAAATAATTTATTGGAATCATCATGGTGGAGGCTATTTTTCTGGTGAGAATATCAATTGAAGTGTTTCCATTGATCGATTGTTGTTGAGATCCACAATAAAAAGAGGAAAAGGAATGGAACAAGCTAACAAACATTAATACACTTCAATCCAAATTGCTCAAATCATAAAAGTCTAATGTTCAAAGATGAGTGAAGATTTTTTTTTTGGGAGGGGAGGGGGACCATTACATAACACTAACATAGGGTTTGGGTGGAGTGGGGCACTATACTTTCTTGTTTTAGCAAAAGTCACAGGATCACCAAAGTAGCTTATAGATTTCTTAATATGAATCACGTACCGATTTAAGGTAATTAAGATTAATTACTACGAATTTGTGGTGTCCTTAGCGTTAATTAGGGGTGATTATGAGTTAATTAGGGTAATTAAACATTAAGTAGACATTGTAATCACAAGGGATATGTAGACAAGTTAATTAGTTGCTTATGGATAGTTCCTCGCAAATTATGGATTTATTTTTTGTAGTTTTTGTCAATCAGGAGTAAATAGAGGTGATTTATTTTTTGTAGTTTCTGTCAATTAGGATCAATTAGGAGTAAATAGGGGTGATTATGACTCAATTAAAGGTTAATTAAGAGTATATAATGGAAACTTTGTGGTAATTAAAGGTATGTAGGTTTAGTTAAAGATTAAAGAAAAGTTAATTAAGGAATCTAAGGATTACATGGGTATAATTAATGAAAACTAGGGATTAGTTGGTAGTAGTTTAAGGTAATTTGATGCTAATTAGTGGTAATTGCAGCGTGTAGGAGTAATAATGGAAGTTGTCTACAGGAGGAATTGCGTGGATGGCCAAATGTGGCAGGAATTTTTAAAAAATCTTGCAATAGCAGTGTTTGAATCATGTTTTTGATTTTGATGGTGGAAATGTTTTAAGCACCATTGAAAAGAGCACCTAAAATCTTGAAATTTGATTAACCTAAATTTACAAAAATCTCGGCCGGATATTATCAAAATATTGCCAAAATTTCTATGATTTAAATGTCAAAAACATAGCCTCCTTACACTACGGCTAATGGTTGGTTGCACTACGGTGTAATAATGGTTTGTTCAGGCTAATCAAGGATTGGTTAAGGGTAATTAGCGGTATTTTCGAGTTATGATTAATTAAGGTATGTAAAGTAATTAGGAATGACAACGGCCAGTTCAAATGGATTCCAGCTAGGGTTGTGCTAGCTGCCCTCGAAACTATAAATTCACATAACCCCTCCCCCATTTTCATCTCGAAGCATTCCTCTTCCTGGTTTTGCTACTGCTGGCTGTTTCCTTGTCGCTTTGGTTTCTCTGTTTGAAAGGCCATTTCTACAAATGGAGAATCGCAGAAGCTCTGGAGGAAGCGGGTGGTGGGTCTGTGTCCTTCCGCTCTTCACAAAAGATGGCCCTGCTTACTTCTTGCACTCCTCATCTGACGATGTTTCTGCATGGCGTCAGTGGCCTCTGTATATTGCACTGCTTATTGTTGCCGTCTGTGCTGTTCTAGTCTCCTGGTTGAGCCCTGGAGGTTGTGCGTGGGCTGGACGGCATAAGAGAGGCCGCGTTGCCATTCCTGGCCCCAAAGGATGGCCGATTATTGGAAGTCTAATGGACATGAGCGTCAGCCTTGCTCACCGCAAGCTTGAATCTCTCGCTCGTCTTCATGGTGCGAAGCAGCTCATGTCCTTTAGCTTGGGCTGCACGCCCGCTGTTATTACGTCGGATCCCGAGGTGGCCCGAGAGTTGCTCACCTCCCCTCACTTCGCCAACAGACCCCTCAAGCAATCCGCACAGCAGTTGCTGTTTGGGAGGGCTATTGGCTTCGCACCCAACGGGGACTACTGGAGGCTGCTCAGGAGAATTGCTTCTGCTCATCTCTTTGCTCCTCGCAGGATCGCTGCCCACGAAGCTGGCCGCCAGGCTGACGTTGTGGCAATGCTGGATGATATCCAAAAGGAGTATCATTCTAAGGGTGTTGTTAGGGTAAGACGACACCTGCAAGGAGCGGCGCTGAACAATATCATGGGAAGCGTCTTTGGAAGGAGGTTCGACATGTCTCATGAGAATGAAGAAGTGAAGAAGCTGCGGGAGATGGTTGATGAAGGGTTCCAACTGTTAGGAGCGTTCAACTGGGCGGATCATCTCCCGTGGCTGCGACCGCTGGACCCTCTTCGAATCCATGCTCGCTGCGCTCGCCTCGTACCGCGTGTGACAACTTTCGTTAGCAATATCATCGAACAGCACCGTCGGGAAGAGCAGCGTAGAGAAAGCGGCGATCAATGTGATTTTGTTGACGTTCTGCTGTCGTTGCAAGGAGAGGATAAGCTCGACGAGGAGGATATGATCGCTGTTCTCTGGGTACTTATTTCCATTCTCTGCTCGCTGTATTTCACTTAGGTTAGAATAGAAGAAAATTAATATAGTCATTTGCAATTGGGGGAAGGACATTAACTAAATTTTGGAGGGCTTGTGTGCGCAGGAGATGCTCTTTCGTGGCACTGATACGACGGCTCTGCTGACAGAGTGGACCATGGCAGAACTGGTGCTGCACCCTGAAGCTCAGCAAAAAGCTCAGGCAGAGTTGGACGCCGTAGTCGGGCACGACCGAAGCGTGAAGGATTCAGACATTCCGAAGCTGCCGTACCTCCAAGCGGTGGTGAAGGAGGCGCTGCGAATGCATCCACCTGGACCGCTCTTGTCATGGGCCCGTCTCTCCACTGAAGATGTCAACCTGGCCGACGGAATGTGTGTTCCAGCGGGCACAACTGCCATGGTGAATATGTGGTCGATTACTCACGACCCCAACATTTGGGAATCGCCATATGAGTTCCGTCCGGAGAGGTTTGTGGTGTCTTTGGGCGGGGAAGAGGTGGATGTAAGGGGCAACGATCTGAGGCTTGCGCCTTTTGGTGCGGGTCGGCGAGTATGCCCCGGAAAGGCTCTGGGCCTTGCCACTGTTAATCTCTGGGTTGCGAAGTTGCTCCATCATTTTGAATGGCTTCCACATGCTGAACATCCGGTTGATCTGTCGGAGGTCCTTAAGCTGTCATGTGAAATGGCTCGTCCTCTTCATTGCGTTCCAGTCACCCGGGTGCCTTTCGCTAAATCTTCGGATTAGCTAATGGCCATTATCATCCAAATCGTGATGTTTTTTTTGGGTAGTATTGGTAGGCATTACACAATGGCGTTCAATTTTTGCCTGCGATTATGTATTTGAGCTTACGAATGGTAGATTTTCCGACCTGTCTTTAAAAGGGGCTTATCATCCTCACTCTGTTCTCATCCTCAGGGCACTTTTTTGGTATTAATGGTGTTAAATGGAGTGTTTATGTTTTTGGGCTTTGATCCATCTGCTTAATCTATATGAACCAAATCATTCATTTTGAGTATGACAATGAAGATGTTACAACATCGAAATCTTGAAATTGCAGCAATTTTACCAGTTTTTGAGTATTTCTTGAGATATAAACATTTGCAACTTGATGGAACCCATAATTCCATGATATGCTTGTTTGTTTGTTGTAACAGAGAGACATGGTGCAGTGTTAACGAGCACGTTTTTATTATAACATTTATTAAATTTCCATACATTCATTCATTTCCTCTTTCCATAAAGATTTCGGAATAACGCGAGTCACAGATTTTGCTTCATAGTAGGGTGCGGATCATGCGCCGTAACATGCACTCGACCGTCGAAATCACAGATGAAATTTTTTATACCGGAGCTGTCTAACGATTCAGCTATATCGCGTCATTTAATTTTCGATGGCTTTAGTTGCATTTGGGTAAATAAATATGTTTAAAGCTGAGCGGTCTGGATTGTATTTGTGAAAATATAGATTGACTGGATCGTATAAAAACTGTTGAACTCACAGTTTCTACAGAAATGTTTAAGCTACAGCTACGGCTTAATGAGATTGGAATTTTGCTATTATTACCCTTTCAACTGCCCAATTTTTCGTAAATGCTTAGCCTGCGCCATTTTACTTTTCTTGCGACTCGGGAGTCGTTTTAATCTGGTTATTGAGTTTGTGTTCAGATTTTTTTCTTAGGATCCGCTCGGAACAGAACCCTAAATCATTCCCTGACGTCCAATCTGAACGTTCTGTCTATGTGTCTTGTTTTTCAACTACCATCGGCCAGTAAATATAGAATAGATGAATAGAAAAAGGCGTGTTAAATCCTGCGAACAAACCAAAATGAATTATTAAATGTTCAGGCCTCAGTGCCGAGCATTATGTCAAAAATCTGAACAAGAATCGGGGTTAAATATGCTGCTGGGTATGAGCGGGTTCAAACGAGACGACAGAAGGAAAAAACCTGAACAAGTTTTTGTGGTCTCCTCTCGAGCAGCGAGACGACAGAAGGAAAAAACCTGACCAAGTTTTTGTGGTCTCCTCTCGAGCAGCAAGACGACAGAAGGAAAAAACGAAGCGCTGAAATACGCGGGGAACCATAAACGGACCCACCCGGCTTACAGCTTCAGGTAAGATCTATATTGCGGCGGTTCATTGAGAGATTTTCTCACACGTGTGCCTAAATTGATATGGCAGTGTGCAATCGATATTCACAAGCGTGTGTGCAGATACATCAGCTGGGTACAGCTAAAATTCAACGGCTGCTTTTATAATATTTTTTAAAATATTTTTCAACGGCTGCTTTTAGAATCTGGTGGTGTTTTGTTTTGTATTTTGTGATTTTTAGAATTTGAGTGTTTAATGTTGTTATTTATTCATTTAAAACCATCTGTGTTTTATTATGAAGTTTTTCGTCAAGACATTGTCGAGCATTCACCGTCCTTAGCCACGAAGAAGTGAACAGATGGTCCATCTCAACAACGATACATGGTTCTCACATGGGGTTTGGAGAGATGGGACACATTTGGACCATCCTTCAACTACGCAGAAGTGAATAAATGGTCCACCTCAACACTGTCATATGGCAAGAGCTAACTAGCTTGTCCCGTGCATTAAATGCCCAGCTACATGCGCTTTCGATAGCCTAATAATACACATACTATTATTTTTTATTTATCTAGTCATTAGGCACGTGTGTTATCAAGCTATCGAGGACACATGTAACGGGGCATTTAATGCCGGCTCATTAGCTCTTGCCATTGTCACATTGGATATGATTTGTATGATTTAGATTTTCTGTGTTTCATTTGATGGCGATCCAAGTCTAGGGCTTCTTTTGGATAGGAGATCTAGCCCTAATCCATTTTCATTTTACATTTCTTTTGTTGTATCTCAGCGCTTTGCTTTGCAACATCAAGGTTTTGGCCTTGGATCCAGGCTCCCATGCAGCGAACAAAAAGGGGAGGTCTCGGGTTGTTTTTGGTGGTTATATTTTCACTATATTTTGTGTAAACACAAAATATAGTGAAAAATTAAATAAAATGAGAAAAAATGTGAAATAAACCCTAGGAAATATCACAATGAGAATAATGAGAATAAAAAATAAAAAATTATGTTAACATGTTTTTTCACGAGAGTATTTTCTCCAAATATAATGACAGTGAAAAAACATACATAACCTTATACTTTATATATAGAATCTTATCTATTTATCCAGGCCTTACTTTATATATATATATATATATATAATATATATAATTTTATCTACCTATCCACACCTTATAATGAGGGTTATCCAAGCTGCCTAATTAATAGAAGGATTCCTTTTACAATAAAAGACTATTAACTAGATATTTATATACTTTATTCAAGTAAAAGTATCCAAGTAATGGGATTGTGGTAAGACCCTAACATTACTAGTGAAATTTAAACTAGGGGTACACATGTCTAAATAGGCCTAACAACCATATGCCCTTCTATATGTGATGAATAAAATTAACTCCATAAAAATATTACAACTGTATTATTTCAAAAATTATCTATTTCTTCTTTACTTGCATTTTTCTATATTCATTTACCTTCACAAGTTTCATGAAAACATTGTGTCTTGTAAAGAGTGTTTCATGGCTCATATAATGCATGGAATATTGTAGAGACTTCCAATTACATCTTGGTGCACCACCTTGAGGCCAAAGAGTTGTTTATCTTTATACACATGATTCAATTTGGACATGTACTAGCTTATCTACTTTGTGGATCTTGCATCAAACCACTGTCACTAGAGAGCCTAGGTTTATCTAGCTTTGATCTATCAATCCAATCCTACCTCTCATACCACATGTTAAATATCAAAAGAGATAAATAACATAATATAGGCACAAAATAAAATATGAAGCACGTAGGACACCATGATTTATCTTGGAATAATAAGTTGGGAAAACCGACACACAATAGATTTATTAACCTTGGCCAAATTGAGGGCAAAATCCTCCAATCAATGCATCTTACAATGAAGTTGTCAAACAATTAAAGAGATTATATTACATCAAATACCATGGGAAAAACATGGGTTATGAAAACCATAGGCTCATAAACCACCATTGGTAAATCCATAAATAAATGTTATCTTCAATTCGATTCAATATTTAACTCAACAAAGAAATTGTCCATTATTATGTGGATGGTGGAAATTAAGAACTAGATCAAAAGGCCAATGAAAAAGAATCACAATTCCTAGATCGTCCTCATATTTAGTGAAGCATGGAACCAATGATCATACATTTCATAAACCTATGATTGGAGGGAGAGTCATATAAAATAACAAGAAGATCATAATATTTCTTTAGATTATGTAGGAGCTTAGAGTTACTAGTTTCAAAGGATTATGTAGGAGCTCAGAGTTGCTAGTTTCAAAGGATTATGTCACTCTGTTGAGGTAGAGTAAAATAAAAATGAGATTATGAACTTGAAACATAAGGAGCTGAAAATTTAGAAGAGGGAAACAATGATTGTTGTATTAGAACAACACAAGTAGAAATGGATTCAAAGAGAAAGGGAAAGGGAGAACAAAAAAAAATTGGAAATTCATGGAAATGAACAATGAAAGGCATCACATAAACTTCAACCAACGTAGGAGAGGAAGGAGGAAATTAATATGAGAATATTAATGAATATGAGAATATTTATGAATTAAATCAATAAAATTGTAGAAAATATATGATTCTTCCATGAAATGACAAAAATTAAAATCCTCCACTATTCTGTTGTTGCAACACCTCCCCCCTCTCTTTCTACTAGTGCAAGGGCCAATCTAGTATGTTCTCGTTCAACATCAATTCTTATAGGGGTATTAAGCATAAGCTAGAGCTATAGTTTCCTTATTCCTCCATGGATGCAAGTAGAAAAATGAAATCAAGTAAATACATACAACTCAATCCTCTTGGATCAAGCAAACATAGGGAAATCCACAAACTCATGCAATGAATAAATTCGTCCTCTTCAAACATGAAGTTCTCATTAGTTTAGTATAACCACATGAAATGTGGATTTTGTTACGGAGATAATTTTTAATGTCTCTCTAGTATTTTCAAATGCATGTTGAAGTCTTGATTATGATGTATTTAAACCCCATATATAACAACATTTTATAATTAAATATTAGGCCCTACTTTACCCTTCAATTCAAGGTATTTATTTAGATAATGTTGATATCAAAGATTATTTGGTCTATATATCACATATGAAACTATCATTGGCAAAAATCCATTAGAAAACTCCTAATTTCAACCAAAATAGCATATACATACCAAATACTTACAACATAACATTATTATACCAAATATAATAGAGTAATTACATACACAATTACTCCATCCATAATTACCTAGATATCATCCTAGTTACATAATGCATAATTGAATACCAAAGAGGCCGTTAAATGCATATTGAATAGTTACATAGAATAAATTATTAAAGGGTTATGATTCCTAGCTAATAAAAGAGACTAGTAATCTATTGTAATTATAGATTTGTGAAAATATGAGAAGTATCAGATATCATTTCACTATCTAAATAACCACATTTCCCACTCCCATAATACATTGACCATTAGAACTAACTTAAGAGGGTCCGTGTTAAAGCATCTTTTGCCACTCCTATTCATCAGATGCTCTTGATAGGGTTGGGAAGATCCCTTTTCCATGGAAAACCTATCCTTATCTTAAAAGATAAATTTCAAAATATATATGCACTCTTCTTGCCGTAAAATTGCATATGTACACACGCTTATGAAACCTTCTCATGTAGAGCTTTTTAAAATTGAAAAAATATATAAATACCTATTTTTCGGTTGGGGTTTACGGGTTAGACTAGAAACCCACCTACAAGAGCCCACAACCTAATCAAATTAACTAAAATTTTGGTGGTATAAATACACCCTATGGGTTGGCCTAAAAATAATCCTAATGTTTGGCATCCTTACTTTTCCAAACTATCCCCATATCAAGTCTATGTTATCTTTTGATCTTTAAACTTCCCTATCTCCAAGAAACCCTTATTTCCATGCTTAGATGTTGAGCCCCTTTATCTCACATCAACTTGCTTCTATTGGAGAGGTTTTAGTTGGCTAGGGTACGAAGGACCAGAGGAAGATTCCTTCAGTGCCAATCATTAGGATTAGGTTGTAGCTTAACCATCTCTCGTTGCTACCATTTCAATAAAGAAACTCATGTTCCATTCCAGTTTTCATTGTTTATCTATATGAATGTGGATTTTTGATTGATATACTTATGATCTGACTTTTTTATATGTATATATACTATGAATGTTGTGATCCGTTGGTGTTTTCTTATCAATCTTGCAGGTCTACAGCTTCAGGGGGAAGAGTTAAGGTTTGGACCCTGTGGGATCATCAACAAAAGTAGGATCTACGTGTATGCTTTATTTTTCTACCTTTGTTAAACATGTCTAATTGAATTTTCTTGATTGAATTATATGCCTGCTCTATTGGGGCTTTCAACCCTAGCCCTAAGGAATATTTCCCGCAAATAGTTTGTCACAAATCACAATACACATAATATATTTGTGGAATATGATTGCTTCTAATATAGACCCTATTTTAGTGTTTAAAACCTAAAATGAATTAAAAGGGAAATTTGTTTTCACTATAAGGAGAAGTGAAAAATGTTTTTACTATAAGCATTAGATTCCAAATCCTAGGTATTGAAAGGGAGAATGGTACTATTCTAGATTCTCACATATTAATTAATCTCAACTTTGGCATATTCCAAATAATATTAAATTGTCATTGGCTTAATTAATAAGGAAAAGTGAAATCTCTTTTCAATATAAATGCTAGATTACAAATTCCAAAATGCATTGTTGACTTTCAGATCCCTTAGAAGAGGTGGGATAGACTTATACAAACATATACCAAGCTATTACAACATATTGGAGACCTATAATTCTTCAAGATTGCATATGCGTAAGGTCAGTGAGCCTTTTTTTGGTAGAAAGCTAGCAAAGCCATAAACTCGCATGCAATCCAACCCATAAGTCCACATGTCAAAATCCACATATAATAGGTCAAATAACAATGTGCAATTAAATCCCAAAACCCACATGCAAGAAATATAACCTATTGGTCTACTTATAAACAAATACCAAGTTATTACACACATACCAAAGAGTTAAATCTCTCTAAGAATGTAGATGCTAAGGGTCACAGAGAAATTTGAAGTATGCTAGCAAAGCCATAAAACCACATGGAATTCAACCCACAAACCCATAAGTTGAATTTCACATATCATAGGTCAAATAACAATATACAATCAAACCTAGAAACCCACAAACAAGAGAATGCAACCCACATGTCTAATTACACAATTTCCAAGCTATGATAAATATATAGCAACAGATTACCCATATCAAAGACTTGAATTTCTTCAATATTGTAGATGCTTAAAGTCATATGGATTTTCCTTACTGGCATGTTAGCAAAACATAAGCCCACATGTAATCCAACCCATAAACCCACAAGTTGAATTATCCATAAATCCACATTTCAAATTACCATATCAACAAAGTTTTTCCTTGATGACATGGTAGCAAATCTATAAACCCACATGAAATCCCAACCCCCATAAATCCACAATTTGAATTATCCATAAAACCACATATCTAATTACCCTATCAACAACCATTTTATTTATTTCCACACTAGCAAAGTCACAAAACCACATTCAATCCAACCCACAGGGAAAATTACCCTATTAATAACCAACTGAAGTTGCTTAGAGGTCAAATTGCTTAAGGTATTGGAACTACTCAAAGGTTAAAATACCCATTTCCAACATCCAAGCAAACCCATAAAACCACATGCAATGAAAACTAGAGGTTGCATTATCCATATCGAAGGTCAAGTAGCCAAACCCACATATCATATATCAAGTAGCTACACCCATAAGCAACCTGCATCATTTACAAACCCACATGTTAAGGAGAAAAACAAGTGCCAAAGGTGAAGTAGGTAAACCCACAATAACACCAACCATTTACACACAATTCCCACAATAATTACTAACAAATATCCATAGCTAGCAAAGATTTATTTACAAGCACATTTCCTTGAAGAATTAGACATGTTCAAACCACAATAGAGATTCATAGGATGATAGAGATTAAATCCTACCATGTAAGTCTTCATAAGGAAAATTCATGTGGCTCTAGGCTTGCCTTCGCTTGCAAAACACGACAAAGCCACCGTTGTGCACCTTCAACCACAAAGCCACACTATTATATGCCCTCAATAAGAAAAACAATTTCAACTAGTGAAAATCAAACAATAAGAACAAAAAATTAAATAAAACCCTTACCATTTCTACAAGACAAGGTGCTCCAATAATAGCACATGTCGCTTCTTTACCCTAAATGACCTATTTAACTCTTTGAGTAAGATATTGAACCCCAACAAAATCAAGTGTAGAAATCGAGTGCTCAAGATCGCAAATTCTACCATTGTTCTCCATATCCAAAATCAAAAGATAGATATGGATCTTACAAAATTATATCCCAATACATCAAGATCTATAAAAAATCAAAACATGAATTGCAAAAGAGTGCAACATTGTTTGAGTGGAGTCTCTTCACCTTATCCAAAATCAAAATCTAGATATAGATCTTACAAAATTATATCCCAATACATCAAGAGCCATAAAAAATCAAAACATGAATTGCAAAAGAGTGCAACATTGTCTGAGTAGAGTCTCTTCACCTTATCCAAAATCAAAAGCTAGATATAGGTCTTACAAAATTATATCCCAATACATCAATGACCATAAAAAATCAAAACTTGAATTACAAAAGAGTGCAACAGTACAACTTACAAAATTATATCCCCACACATGAAAAATCATAAAAAATCAAACCATGAATTGCTAAAGAGTGCAACATTGTCTGAATGGAGTCTTCACCTTATCCAAAATCAAAAGCTAAATATAGATCTTACAAATATATATCGTTGCATCAAAAACCATATAAAATCAAAATATTATTTGCAAAAGAGAACAACATAGTGTGGAGTCTCTTCACCTTATCCAAAATCAAAAGCTAAATATGGGTCTTACAAATATATATCATTGCATGAAAAACCATAAAAAATCAAAATATGGTTTGCAAAAGAGAGCAGCGTTCTCTAGGTGGAGTCTCTTCATCTTAGGAATTGAAATTTCTCCTATTTCATGATCATAAAATTAATATAAACAATCTCATAACCCACATCAACTTTTCCACATGCCCAACTGAAATCAACAAAGAATTATGTACCGCACATTTAGAGGCCTCCACTATCTTACATTAGTGCAACGAACTTGTTACTTTTGCTAATCCCCTTGTTTGTTTATTTAATACCAAAGTATGAATCGTTGAAAAGTGTTTCAAGTTTTAAGAATTTTTGAAATATATAAAAAATCAATATACAAATTGATTAATTATTTTATTTTTGGAAAAAAAATTGTCATTATTTTTTATTTATTAAAATAATTTTTAAATATATAAACAAATTCAATTTACTAAATAATCTTTATGAATAAAAATTATACATATTTCATAACTTGAACTCATCATCTAAAATAGTTAAACTACCACATACACATTTCTTGGAACCTCGACTCACAGAATACACATGCCTTGGAACCTTGAAGTAAAATGTTTTGCCTAAACAAATTACAAGACCACGAAGCTCCAGTCCATCCATGTCGAAGTCTGTGTAGTGCTTGAGTTTTGCAAAATTGGAGCAGAAAAGATTTGATAATTGCGTCAGAGATTCTGTGCATCGCAAGTCGCAGATGTACCGTACACATGTACCCGTCAGTTGAAATCTCAAGATTTTGTTCATCGTGGACCGCAGATGTGCCATGCACTTGCACTCATCCGTTGAAATTTCAGGAGGAGAAATTATAGTGATCGGCGACATTCATTGAGACCTGTGTTTATCTGGTTTTGCGATGATTGTTTTTGAATTCTGAAATATTTGGGAGGAGCTGTTCTGAGACTGGTCGCATCATTAATTCGGATCCCGTCTGTGAACAATCTGCGTACTTAAATTTAACAACCAGGAACAATGAATTACCAGGTAAAATGTGGAGGCCAGCATGGCAGCGCCACAGGCATAATGCAAAACCCAGTACGGTAAATCTGCTTCCTAATGCAGCCTCTCATCATGTTTCAGTTCATTCTGACATTTTGCCGTCCCTTCTCGAGCAACGAGACAGCAGAATAAACAGCCACTACGTTGACATCGATTCAGGTGGAGTTTATAGAGAAATATTCTGCCAGGGTGTGAACAGATACACAGGCGAATCGTAGTTACTGGTACTGCTGTACACAGCTCATATTCATGTGATCATACCTCGTTTTGTCCATGATTGAATTTTATGCATGATTGCGTTTGGGTCTGTTCTGCTCTGCTGGCTCTGTCAGTTAACGCTCCATCTTGGCTCTAGTTTGCTGAGTTACATATCTGAAATTTTTTGTTTTCCAATTTTGATTATCTGACGGCGTTCAGAATCCAGAGGCCTCGATAAATTTACATATCGTACGGAATAAAATCACACTCGAAGAATGAACTAAAAAGTGGAAAAAATCGATGGGTGCATTTCAATTCAGTCTATTACGTAAGCGTAGTTTAGTTTATTTGTTATATGATTAGGGTTTTCTAGCAATTTTTGTTTATTTGCTATATGATTAGGGTTTTGTTGCAATTTTTGTTTATTTGTTATATGATTAGGGTTTTGTTGCACTTTTTGTTTATTTATGTATTGATTAGGGTTTTTGTGCCATTTTTATTTTGTTTTAGAAATTTCCACCTTTCTAGTTTCTCAACTTTTTTTCCTCATCTAAAACTTCAAAACATATAATAATTAGATAAATGACATTTTCTATCCTAAAGCTTCAAAACATATCATAATTAGATAAATGACATGTAGTTAAATCACTATGTGTGGGTGGATCCGTCGTCCTTTGTCTATTATAAATGACATGTAGTTAAATCACTATTTGTGGGTGGATCGGTTGTCCTTTGTCTAACCAATCGCTCAAGCCTAGCTTTTGTCTAACAAACAAAGAGGTCTCATACACCAATTTAGTTTGGTGAACTTTAAAATAGATTATTATTACTATGGAATTCAAATCATTAAAACATAAAAAGTATTTAATAAACATTTGAATTTTTCTCATTCTATTTCAAAAAATTTAAATAAATTTGCTACATAATTAAACAATACAATTTTGAATTTTTTGAGAAAATAAATTAAAAAGCATTAAATAAGAGCTATTTTTCTTCATATAATTGTTAAAATAATAATGACACATAGATATGTCTATAATGGAAAGAGGTTGTCATATATTCAATATTGATTAAAAAAAATAAAAATCATTACTTAATAAAATGTTGTGATTAATCTATAAATTTATTTGCATTTTAGAAGTGAAGATTTGTGATTGTTTGAGTTATTAAAATCTTTTTAGCTTTTCAACTCTAAGATTTGAATGGAGTAGTCTACCTAGGCGGTAGAATGGCCCGTTTTCCGTCACCGGCCGGAAAATCGTCCGGCTCCGGCCACCGGCAATCCCTCCGCCTTCCGCCACCCTCCCCTAGCAATCCTAACATTCCCTGCCATTCCCTGACAAAAAATCCGATCGTAGCTGGAGGGCTTGACATCCCCTCACAGATGAGGGACGAGCTGGAATTGCAGCCGCGAAGTATTATTGCCGGTTCCAATTCGAATTGAGGAAATTGTCACCTGTGCGCTGCTCACTCACATTCCTCTTCGACTCGACGCTTCCCGCTCTGCAATTCCGCTCTGCAGCTTGGAACCCAGGTACTCTTCGACGAACCTGTTAGCATCCTCTCAGTCAAGTATCCCTCGGCTTGTAGGGTTTCATTGCGAAACCACAGGAGGAACAGGGCAACACTTCCCTGCTTCGGCTTTCGCATAGGAAAAATATTGGTCTTTGAAAGCTTTTGGTGGGAAGGTCCTGCTAGAAAACGTTTCCTAGCCTGCAAATCCTAGTAATTGACGCTTGCAAGAGTTCCAATGGTGACCAAGACACTGCAAAGCGGAGCCAGTGCTTTTGTTGGGAGTTCTGTGGTTAAGCATGCGAGATTGTCTTCTAATGGAAAACAAAGCGTACCCATCTCTGCAATTTCATGTAAGAAGAGTATTTCAAGCGCCAAACCCTATGTGTTAACCAGCAATGCAACCGAATTTCAAACATGGAAAAAGGAAAACAACAAAATGAGCTTGTTGCCCATATGTGTAGATGGGTTAACCTATGCCGAGGAAATGAAAACCTGTCCACCAGTTACCTCTAAGAAGCTTGAAGAATGGATGAGAGATTCAGTGATCGAGGTACGCTAGTAACCATAAATCAAAATCTAATATTTTGTACCTTTTGGAAGTATTTGCTGCAATATTCTTGTTTTGTGTTAGGTTTCTCCTTTTTGATGCAATTGTATTGATGTGTCTTTTTTTGCGGATAGAATCTGATGAAATTTGATTAATTGGTTTTCAAATTCTCTGGCAGAAGTTAGGAATTTCATATTTTTATAAGTTAGGAAGACCATCCTTTTGTATATGTCCTGCTGGTGAAATTCTGACGTTTCACGTTTGCTCTTTGTTTTATTGCTTGGTCGAGCAGCTTGTCAAGCATATTCAGGAAGCCCCCCTTCTACACGATGTATTTGATAGAAAATCTCCTTCAGCAAGTTTGAAGAAGCAAAGGGATTATGCAGATATGTTTGGAAATGTCGACAGTTGGTCTAAGATCAGAAATTCTCTGAGAGATATATCTCCTGATGCAGTGATTCTTGTACAAAAGTTGAATCAAGATATCTCTCCTGAAAGTGAAGAAGAAAATGTGCCCTGTAATGGGAATGGAAGGCATAGTACAGATCAGCAGCGCCGCACAGCTGTTTGGGGTTTGCTCATTCAAGGTAGAGGTGTTGGAGTGAGTGCTTGTTATATTTTGAAGACAACACAGATTGCTTCAAACTTTGGATATTGTACCAATTTTTGTTTGACAAGAGCAAAATGCTTTGGTCCAACTCCCCATACCCAGCTCACTAATTCTTGGCTTTTCTAGTCTTCTTGTTTCTTACTAGCTTATTTTTGAAAGCCAAGGTTTTACATCATTTCCATGGGGAAATTCCAAATTGTGAAGCCCTAATGAAAATGAGTACACTATATATTGAGCCTTAGTCTAGTTTTTGTAGTAAATAAATGTAATTCATTTTTCATTTCATTAATTAGGTCAGAACACTGGTTCATTCAAATTGGTCTTTTGATTGGCATTCTGTGTTAATTCTCGCTAACTGAATGTGTAATGGTTGGAATTTAGATGCAGCTCTACCCAAAAAAAAAATTGAATAAGCCCATTATTCAATGAGTTTATAATTTATGAGTTCAAACTTCAAAGGCATATCTTGTGCCACTTTAGCTGCTTTTTATTGGCCATAATTCTCTATGTAGAATAAAAGAAACTTCAAAGCAATATTTTTGTTATTACATCTACTGTTTAGATATGTTGAGAGTAATACATTCAGCATTCAGCAATAAGGATACAAATAATAATAGAAAGAGACTCATATTGTGGCATTGATCTTTCAAGCTTGGCTGATTGTGGCTGTGTTAGATTTAATACTTCTTAAATGAGTCATGTATCGCATGAAGCTAGAATTGAGCTATACACATTTGGAATTGAATGAGATTTGAAAACATAGAGAAGTTATTTGGAATTTATCAAATGGAATGCTGAAAGACTTTTCAGTTTCCTGTTTGACCTGGTTCTTATGATAAATGTACCTCTGGACTAGTTCTTTCAAAACTCTAAGGTTGCTTGAAATTTTAATGAAAATAATTAATTAATCATGGACATGAAATGTATCCAAGCATGAGGTTGGCCATAATCCTCTATGTAGATTGGCAAAACTTCAATGCAGTGTGCTATTATTTCATCCACTGTTTAGACATGTTGAGAGCAATATAGATACAAAAGAGAATAGAAAGAGATTCATTTTGTAGCATTGGTCTTTCATGTTTGGCTGATTCTGCCTGTATTAGATTAATACATCTTGAATGAGACACTTATCGCATGAAGCTAGAGCCAAGCCATACACATTGGAATTGAATGAAATTTTAGAAGGAAGAGGAGTTCTTTTGAATTTAGAGAATGGTATACCGAAAGATTTTTCAGTTTTATGGTTGGCACCTATGGACTATTACTTTCAAAACTCCAAGTTTCAACTAAGGTTACTTGAAATTAAATGCAGGATGTTTGGCTCCTACGATGTTTGTTTCAAACATAATCAATTGTGTTTATGATGATCAGATGTCATAAAAGGCTTGGACTAGATGCTAGCCTGAAACTAAGCAAAAGGTTAGCTTCATTGGTGGAATTCAATTATTGTTGTGTAGCCTGCCTACTAAATATAAGGGCAAGGGCAGGGAAAATGGATTTTCAATAACATATAAAGTGGGAAAAATAAGACCACCGAGAAAGGACTTAGCTCCCCGCAACAACATTGAAGAACTTCCAACAAGTGCAAAGCCACATTGCAATTCCCATTGAGGGACACGATATCTATATGGTTCAAGGTGAGCCTAGGAAACAACAGTGTCTAAATATGGAAACACAATTGAGCAAGGAAGCACACTGTTTGGTATGCTATGTGACAAAGAAAAGGCTCTTTTTCAACGTGAATTTTAAAGCTGAAGAATATTTTAGGTTTCGTCTCAAAGGATTTTCATGTGTCTATCAGAGAACATGGAGGCTAAATGTAACATATAATATAGGTAAATAATTTTGACCATGATTGAGTTAATTGGTCTTTATATTTACTCCAATCAAATATTAGAATGGTTTTTCACTCAAATATTCCTCATGGAAAACCATTTAACACACACACACTCTATCAATATCAATGGCCCAAGCTTATATGATAAGAATGTTGAAGTATGTAGCTATTGTCAGTCTTAATAATAATAAAATCATTGATGTATTTGATTCAATAAGATTATTTTATTTTTCAAAATAAAAGCCATGAAAGGCTTGTTAGCCATGGATTTTACAAAAGAATAAAACTTAATTTTTATAGTCTATTTATTTGTCCTCCAAATTACCGAGTCGACTCTCCAAGTGTAAGTTCATCTCTACTTCATGTGGCACCCATTCGCTTGACTAGAAGGCTATAAATAGTCCATACATATCCTCCCAAAAGGGCACTTCATATCAACTTAAATATCTTTGAAATGCAAGGTCTATTTCAGGCTATATGTCTATGTGGAAGGTGAAGATACGAGGCTAGATCTCTCTGTGAAGTGAAGCAAAGTATGAAGCAATATCTCTGAGAAATAATGCGAAGTATCTCTATGGCATGACATATTTGTGTTTAGGCATCTTATCCTAGAGATCTTGGAGGGTTGGATTTGAATTTGGAGAACGATTATCTAATTACCACTAACATGGATTTCTCTTGTTGAAGATGATTCTATAAGGAAGGAGTTGCTGGGATTTCGCCTTGTGGTTTTTCCCTTGCCACTAGCCTAATCTCTGGTTTCTCTTGTGCACTATGATCTCTACTTTTTTTTTTTAATGTTTTTGAATGTGTAATTTCTTGATGACATAACTAAATAATGTAAATGCTACAATGAAACATGTATATCAGTCACAAGTAATTATCATGATTAGAAATTCAATTTGCAATCGAATTTCAACATGGTATCAAAGCTAGCTTCGAAGAGCAGTTTGAGAAGAAGTATGAATTATTACTCTGGTGATGTCCTCCCCTCTGTTATTCAAGTTAACTCTGTGAAGTAGCCCAAATTATTTTGTAGCATAATTCTGTAATGATGATGTGAAGTTTTCCGAGTTCATGAAAATGATCCGAGTTTGTGATGACATAATCTGAATCCTTGAAGTGATTTGAGTTCTGTTATAGTGACCTGAGTTCATTATGAGATGATCGAAGTTCTTGAATTAATCTGAGTTCTATGACGGTGATCCAAGTTCAATGATGTCCTACTCTATGATGATGATCTGAGCTGCTCGGTGTTGAAAAAAATGTTTTTTTCTTGTGAGGGATCACACCGAGCCCTTGTGAAGAAGTACCTATCCAAATTTCTGTGGTATATGCTCCAACTTCTAGTCAAGATCAAGTTTCTCTATTATACACTTCCGAATTTCATAAGTGTGACTATAATCTAAGGCTCTGTAGTAGTCTGAGTTTCTCAAGACCAAATTACTTTTATGGTACTACTATAGTAAAGAATGAGGGGTAAAGTCTTAGAAAACTCTATGGTATTGATTCGAAGCTATTGAGTCAAAGAATACTTGATGACCTAAAGAGATAAATATCTAAAGAAGCATTGATTAAACAAAGGGACCATAAATGAAAGGTAATGAAAGGTATGATCACTAAGATGCATTGCAACATATTTTTCTCAAGAATTTTGAAGTAACAACTTACCAAAGTATAGGTATAATGAATAAAGTTTGTATTAAAGACTTGTGTTAAAACTATTTTATATTTGAAAGATTAAATTGCATTAGAGGACCTTGTAAATGATCTAAAAGGAATCTTTAAAGATCCATGTGTAGGCCATTATTAGTGACTTACCAGAAGACCTACAATCATTTTAAATCATGCTCAAAGGGAAACTGCAATATCTAATTAATAGGATCATGAAGGTATGGAGACTCTTTTTACAATAGTTATTGAAACATGTGAAATTTTCTGATTTTACAAGAAGACACCAAGCTCCTCTTTAAGAATGGAGTTCAAAGTGATTTAGACTAGAAGGCTATTTTGATTAAGAATCAATATTAACATGGGAATGTATGGATTTTTGAATATGACTTGCAGGGAGTTACGGTTTGGAAGACTTTGAATAAGATATATAGGGTTTTTAGACAAAACCCTAGATTGAACTATCTCTTGTGTAAATAGTAATTAGGGTTTTGACCTTTTGATATTTAGGGTTTGTAAACCCTATAAATCTAAAAGGGATTAAATAAGAGAAACCCTAGGGTTACGAACAAAACCTTGGATGAGATATTTCTACTAAAAGAAGAAAACCCTAGATCATGCAAGGAATAAATTAGATCAGACCGAAGAGGTTGATTTTCATGATGGATGCAAGAAGTCCAAGAGTAAGAGAGAGTTGAATTTTCTCAAAAGATAAATATTCTATAACTTTCCTCTTTGATTAAGCCTATTATTATTGTCTTTAATTTTGAATTATTGTCTTGTCTATGTATCCTTTGCTTGGTTGTAATCATTCTTTCATATCCTCTCAAAGTTTGAAATTTAATTATGCAACTCTAGGGCATAGATAAGATTAAAGAAGGTTACAATACTGAAGCATATCTTGTTCACATTCTCTCACTAAAAAGGAGAAGTTTCATACATCTTTTGATTGCAAGTGTCCTTGTCTAAGAAAAAGCCAGCGTAGTCATCTCTTGTGATGAATATATTCAAAACGTGTATGGAATCAACAAAATACATACATTTGCAATTCGATGCTTGAATAAAAGATATGTATTATTATTTAAAGTTAGCTTCATTGATCAAAGGTTTTTGCGATAATAATGATCCTAAATAAGCCTTATCACATGCTTGGTTCAAATTTATTTTAAGAAATGAAATAGGACTATGATATTCTCATAGAAGAGTATCCAAGGTCAGATCTATTGTACTGTAGCATGATGGTCACATTTAAAAGGTATTGAAAATATATCACAATTTGAGTTTTTACAAAAAAATCACAAAATAAATACGCAATCTATATACCTATGTTGAACATCTGGAATATGGGATGACAAATCTATGTTTCTCCTTAAAATATGTTGCCCATATATCTTTGAAAAGTGCACTGAACCATGACACTGTCTTGAAGCTACAAGGTATTGACATCTTGCACTATTAAATAAAAGTCTTAGAAGTTGCATTTTAAATGTTTCATTTGACATGACAAAACTTACAATAAGAGGCCAAGTCCTCCTTCAAGTTTTTGAAGACAAAAGGTATTCTCAATAAGATGAGACTATTAAGGCTTGAATAAATATTGCAAGAATAGAACCTTTCAAAACATGAAATGACATGTGTTAGCTTCCTGCTGCAGCAGGTTATTCATATTTCATGATTGACATTTTCACATGCCAAATATGTCGTACTTTGCATGCTGCAATGCTCCATATTTTCTTAACAGTCTCCAAGCGAAGAAGGCTACTCCAAGTTCATTCAATTGCCTTCCAAATTTTTGAAGAAGTTATCCCGGTCTCGCCAATTTTAGTTAGAGGGAGGTCCAAACAGCTTAATGTTGGTCTCCCTAGGTTTAAATTTCCTGTTTTAGAATATAGAGAATGTAAATCTGTCCAAACAGCTTAATCTTGGCAGATTCGTAGATAGGTAGAGAAGCAGAGGAGTCCAACAGCTTAATCTGGGCCCTTGGAAGAAATAAGGGTAGTATGTAGATAGGAAAGCATCAAAAGAAAAATGAATGATGGGTTTGCAAGTCTAAGTGCACTCAAATCAAAAAAAGAAAAAATGCTAGGTAAGTAGGGTGGGTAGGTAGTTCTGAGGTTGCTGAATACTAATTGCTGATCAGTTCCAGATTTTCAGGTGTCATCTCACTCAGGACACAATCAGTAGGCAGTTATATGCGAGAAACTCAAAAGAGGTATAACTAACTCCCCTTCTCTGCTTTCCCCAATCATTAACTAACTTCCCCAGAAGAGGTCAAGATCTGCTTGATACCTCTTAAAGTTTCATCATTTTCATAACAGTAACTCGAGTAAAGATCTCCTTTACTCAAAGTTGCTCCATACTTTCTCTAAAGAATGGTTCTACCCCCTCGTAACAGCCTAAGGTCTCTTGAAATTAGCGCTTTCTTACCATCTCCATATTAACCACTAACATTATTATTTAGCTCCCTATTTTTCCCGTCCCCCTATTAATATTAAGTAAGTCTTCCCCTATGTATTATCCCTCCCCTTGGTTGAAAAATAACCATAAGTACCCCCGGGAATTGCTCAGTTTACCTGAAACTTAGCAAGAACCCTTAACCTTGAAACCATCTTCCAGATACAATGGACTCTTTCCAGAGTATAAAATCCCTCTGAGGTAATCAGACCCCTTCCGAAACCTCAAATGCCTTTCACACCCACTTACTTACTCTTTCCGCCCAAAACAAACCCCTTGCCGACTTCCTTAACACTCCGCAGACCCTTAAAAGCCAGATCGCATCGCAAGATCGCAGTTTCCTCTCCATACAAGTTATGACCCATCCATCACCACCCGACACGATATCGTGATATCGGCGGTTGGCGGTCGCAAGCGCCAAATGTCCAACTCAAACACCCTCCGTTCCCCGCCGATGCGATATCGCGATCGCATCGGAGCTAGTTCATCGCATCACCTTCAGTATCAACACCTCGCCATGTCATTCTGTACCAGGGACCCACCACAGCTGACGTCATTTTCCGTACAACCGACGTCATGTTGATGTCAGCAGCCAGAAAGTCGAAACTTCGCGCAGGAAGAGAAATCGCACTTCGGAGCTCCAAAACAAGAAACAGAGGCAGTTTTCGATGCGCGATTAGCGCAAAGTCGCACATCGCTACGGGAAATAGGCCGTTTCGGGGAATCTTTTGATTCCTTAGCCCGTTGTGCGCCGAAAAAGCCCGAAAATCGCCCGATCATGCCAAAGTGATCGGGTTTAAAGACAGCAGCATATCAATGACAGAGTTTAAAGTGTATCAGATCAAATCATCAGGTATCAATCGTGTCAAAGAGTATCAGTAGACGGCGGAATCCATCAATGTAGCGGCAAAGAGTATCAGTGAAAATCTTGAGCAGCGGCACGAAGCAGGAGAACATTTAATACCTTCCAGCAGATTCAAAGAAAGAGGGCGAAGCCACTCGAAGCCCTCAAATCATAATTATTGCACATTTAACTCACACCAGAGCAGAACTATAGTTCCCAAAGCACAATCATTCTAGCAGCACCGCATCTAGCCTCCAAGGGCCACAATGTCATCTTTTCTGATTCAGCTGCCCCTAGCACAACCAAAAACATTTACTTGCATTTAATTCCAGCAACACTTAGATTTTTGAAGAGTTTTTTTAGCAGACCTGTTTAGGTCAGTTGTAATGAATGTATTTCCGATATTTTGCTTATAAATACCACCCTGAACAATGTTGTGAGGGGTTGGTTGGTTGGTAGCAATTGGTTAGTTTCCTTCCCAGCATTTTCTCCGAGCAGATACCCACACTGTAACTGTCATATTTTCTATAATCAAAGATTGTTGAAAGCATGGATTGCGAAACTACTTGATGTTTTCACTTGGCCAAGGAATGATTACAGAATTCCTGTGCTTCTACATGATTCAATAAGTGTTTCTTTCCTCTGTTAACTTATATGTTTTTTACCACCATTCCGCCTTCTAAATTGCAGGAAAAAAGAATAGCTTAAGATTTGTTTCACTACAACTTAAGTTCAATTTCTGCATTTTTCGATGTTTTCTTCAGAAATAGCTATGAGCATGTATACTTAAAT